>CANTUT010000737.1:5000-17500 GCA_947687605.1 Reutealis trisperma | reverse complement strand
AAGTTTATTATGATAAGTTATGATGAGTCACTAGATGCTTCGGGAGTTCTTATTTTAAGAGTTTATTTTCAAGTATTTTTCTTTTGATAATTCATTTGAAGTCCTAAGTATTTCTTTTCTTATATATTGTATTCAAAGTATATTTTAACTATTCTTTCGCAACTTGAGGTTTTTCTTATAAATGGTTTAATCAAGTTAATGTAAGAGGTTTGATACAATCCTAGGCAGTGTTTTCATATGCATGAGTGGGTTCTACGGGCATGGGTGACCTTATGTCTCCCCATCTTCTAGGACCATCATATCTCTAAAATTGAGATGTGACAAAGTTGGTATCAGAGCTATAGTTTTAAGTCTAGTCTAGACTTGTCTATTTAATGGGTTAGTTAAGTGTAATCTTAGAGCATAGGAATTTTCCTGTCATGTCACTTATTGTCTATCACTAATATAGTTCCACAAAATCCTAATAAGCTATAGTAGTCCTTGTTATTGTTTATGAGTCTTATAATTCCTTTACCAGATGACCAAGAAGATTACCCCTACTGGAGGACCATTACCTAGAGCACCACATGTGGCATGCAAGAGGACATGGTAAGAGATATTCAAGAAAGTTGGGCCTATGATTCACAGCAAGGAAGAGAAGATACCTAAAGAAAAAGATCCTAAGGAGTATTTAGACTACGACTGGGTTTGTGGTATTTAGAAACTAGAGAGTGACTGCTTAGATTTGAGGGAAGAAAATTAATGTCTTAGGCTCTTGGTTCATACCTTGAAGGAGGACATGGAGTAGCTTAAGCCTAGAGATGTTGAGCAAATGGATGACAATACACCTAGAGATTTTTGTCACTCGCCATCTAGGACATTGTCCTCGGCGGGTCTCGTGATATATAAAGATTTACTTTGCTATAAATGTCATTGTTTCGATCATGTTTCTGCCAATTGCCCTCTTATTAATTATTTGCCTGAGCAACCTTGTAGATTACCTAACGTTCGCCCTGATGAGGGACAATTGAGATTTGCATTAGTAATGGATAACTATTAGCCTAGTGATATATGATTTATACAATACAAATAATACTATTTGATTGCTTAGCGACTTAGTATGGAATGATTTCTTTTATTTCCTATGTCATGATTGACTTATATATGATAAGGAAGTTTATGATGTTATAAGTTATATGTTACATAATTGTGATACATGATACATGCCATGATATGTGATATATGCTATGTGATAAGTGGTATGTGACATGTGCCTTGTGATATGATATGATAAGTACTTATATTAAATGCATGGTAAATATGATAGTTCATTAGAAGGAGAAGTTGACTAAGTTTTGATCCAACTGAGCGTAATGATTGATATGTATGATGTTATGCTATATGGGATGCTTACAAGTGATAATGGTTTGATATGTGAATTATATGGAACTATTAAAGGATAATTGTGATTAAGGCTATAAGAAGAGAAATGATGTTTAGTAATGATCAGTATGGGAATGAAATAAATCAGTTACATTATAGATACATAAGTATATGGTATGAATTAAGTGAATTATATTAAGAAATTATGGCATAGATGCTACTCTATAGACTATAACAACTAGAAAGGTAGGGACTTCTCGGTCACTTATGTAAATGTTAAGTATAGTCAAAGGAAGAATAGTAATTTAGGGTGATTTAATAGAAGAAGTTATCATTCCCATCAAACTTCTAGTATAAGATGCTTAATTGATTATGGTGCTATGCATTTGTTTGTATCACCATGTTTTGCTGTGAGTCTTGATAGATATAAGGAATTAATTATTGAACCCTTAGTAGTGTCATCTCCTTTGGGAGAAGTGATGGAAGTGAAATATGTGTTAAAGATTATGAGGTAGCCATTGATGGATGAAAACCTCTGGTAGAATTGCTAGAACTTGATGTGCTAGAATTTGATGTAATCTTAGGGATGGACTGGCTTAATGGGCATGGAGCTTGTATTGATTGTAGAGAAAAGTTGGTGGAGTTTTGAACTAAGGATAGAGAGGAGTTTAAGTATTAAGGAGATAAGATTGAGAACCTTCTAAATTTGATATCATCCTTGGGAGCGAAAAGGATGTTAAAGAAAGGGTGCCAAGCATACCTAGCTTATGTAGTCGACACCGACAAAGAGGCTGTTGTGCTAGGCAAAAGAATGCCAGTGATGGATGAATTCATGGATGTCTTTTCCAGGGATCTACCTAGGATACCACCAGATCGTGAGATCGAATTCAACATTGAGTTGCTACCAAACACGCAACCCATATTGATACCACCATATCGTATGGCACCGACGGAGTTAAAAGAATTAAAGACACAAATGCACGATCTACTCAACAAGGGTTTCATTTGACTAAGTCATTCACCATTGGCCGCTCCAATGCTATTTATAAAGAAGAAAGACAGCTTATTCTGGATGTGCATCAATCATCGCTAGCCCAATAAAGTCACTGTGAAGAATAAGTATCCTTTGCTAAGGATAGACGATCTTTTTGATCAATTGCAAGGAGCTGGCTACTCTCCAAGATTGACTTGAGGTTCGGCTACCATCAACTAAAGATCCATGGAGAAGACATCTGCAAGACTGCCTTCCATACAAGATATAGTCATTATGAGTTCACAGTCCTACCATTTGGTCTAACGAATGCTCCTACTACTTTCTTGGACTTGATGAACTGAGCATTCAGACCATTCTTTGACAAGTTTGTGATCGTGTTCATTGATGACATTTTGATTTACTCTAAGAGTAAAGAAGAGCATGAAGAGCATTTGAGGATTATGTTACAGACACTGTGTAATCACCAGCTATACACAAAGTTATTTAAGTGTGAATTTTGTATGGAGTCTGCCAATTTTCTTAGGCATATAGTGAGTAAAAAAGGAATCCAAATGGATTCTAAGAAAATTGAAGCAATAGCCAATTGGCCACGGCCCACAAGAGTTTCTGAAGTTTAAAGTTTCTTGGGCATGGCCGGTTATTATCATAGATTTGTTTAGGACTTTTCTAAGTTAGCAACACTATTGACCAAGTTGACAAGAAAAACAAGATAAGTTTAATTGGGAAGAGTCCTATGAAGAGAGTTTCTAAAGGCTCAAAAAGTACTTGATATCAGCTCCTGTTTTGGCATTACCCAAAGGTGAAGAAGGATTCACAGTCTATTGCGATGCCTTAAGAGTAGGACTTGGATGCGTCCTGATGTAAAATGGTAAAGTCATCGCCTATGCATCATGACAACTTAAGAAGCAAGAAGTAAACTACCCTACTTACAACTTGGAATTGCCTGCAGTAGTGTTCACTCTTAAGATCTAGAGACACTACATATATAGGACACAGTGCGAGATCTATATAGTCACAAGAGTCTTCAATACATCTTGAGCCAAAGAGACCTCAACCTAAGGTAAAGGAGATAGGTTGAACTATTGAAGGACTATGACCACTAGATTCTCTATCGTCCCAGAAAGGCGAACATGGTGGCAGACACCTTGAGTCAAAAATCGATGGGAAGCCTAGCCCATGTGACCGTGCGAAAGAGGCCAATCATGAAGGAGTTATAGGGATTGTTTAGTCAGGGCTTGAGGTTAGAGATTAGAGAATCACAAGCTTTAGTGGCTCATTTTCAAGTGAAGTCAAAACTAGTGGAGGAGATAAAGGCTTCACAAGATAAGGATCCACATTTAGTTAGGACAAAGGATGAGACAAAGGAAGGAAAGAACCCTAAATTTGAAGTGGTCGATGGGATTCTAAAGTATGGAAAAAGAGTATGTGTACCTGATGTCAATGGACTAAGGGAAAGGATATTGAAAGAAGCACATCATACACCTTACTCTGCTCATCCTAGACTACCAAGATGTATCACGATGTAAGAGCTAACTATTGATGGCCTGGACTAAATAAGGATATGGCAAAGTTTGTGGCATCATTCCTAACTTGCCAACAAGTCAAGTATGAGCATCAATGACCTTGTGGACTACTATAAGAGATTAAGTTACTCGAGTGGAAGTGGAAGTGCATCACAATGGAATTTTATAGTTGGGTTACCTAGAACCTCCAAAGGTTATGACTCTATATAGGTTATAATGGACCAACTAACAAAGTCTACTAATTTTCTAGAAGTTAAGACCATGTACTCTATAACTCAATATACATAACTATACATTGACAAGATCATGAAACTGCATGAAGTACCAGTTTTTATCATCTTATATCAAGGCACTTAGTTCACCTTGAGGTTCTAGCAAAAGTTGCAAGAAGCATAGGGAGTGCAATTGGACTTCAGTACCACGTTCCACCCTCAGATAGAGGACGATTCAAAAGGATAATTTGGATACTCGTGGTAGGTAGGATAAGTACCTACCCCTGATCGAGTTTGCCTACAATAACTATTATCATTCATCTATCAGCATGGCATCATACAAAGCTTTATATGGAAGGAAATGTCGTTCTCCAGTTTGCTAGGTTGAGCCTAGAGATAAGTATATGGAGATGCTGAAATTACTTAAGGAGACTACGAAGAAGGTACCTTTGATTCAAGATCAGTTGAAGACAGCCTTTAGTCGATAAAAGAGCTATGCAGACCCCAAGAGAAAGGACGTTCATTTTGCCGTGGGAGATCACGCCTTCTTAAAGGTCTCCCTAATGAAAAGTGTCATGAGATTTGGCAAGAAAGGAAAGCTATCACCTTACTTCGTTGTTCCTTTCGAAATCTTAGATAAGGTTATGGAAGCATCTTATAGACTTCCCTTACCACTAGTTATGGCACATGTACACTCGGTTTTCCACATCTCGATGTTAAGAAAATATGTGTCGGATCCATCCCATGTTTTATCACTGCTAAACATTGTAATAAATGAGCAACTATCCTATGAGGAATTACCAATAGCCATAGTGGATCGACAAGTGAAAAGGTTAAGGAACAAGGAGATACCCATGATCAAGGTTCAATGGCGAAATCATAAAATAGACGAGTGTGCTTGGGAAGCTGAGAAGGAGATGCGGCAGAAGCATCCTCGGCTTTTCGAGAGCATATAAGTAAGTATCTAAATTCAAGGATGAATTTCTTTTAAGGGGTGGGGAGAATGTAACGACCCACATCCACCGTAGGAGTTTCTTGACAATTTACTTGAATTTAGAACTATTATGACTAAGTGTGTGCCTTTATGAAAATTCATGTGATATGTGATTGATGAGTATGTGAAATGTTAGATTAGCTCTAATATGCAAAATATGAATTATTATTATTATGAAATAAATGATTTATATGAAGTGCATAAGTATAAAATAATTTATTTAACATAAATTGAATTTTTATGCACAAAGAGATTTTTAAGCATAAAATAATTTTTATGAGTATTTTTAAAATACTTTTAAATAATTTTTTTGGGGGAATTTTAATAAAAATAATAAGAAAAATATTTTATTTTTAATTACCAATAATCATCCATAAATTAAATAAAAAACCCAGTTTCCCAAAAGCCCACTATACTAAAACACTCCTAACCTAGCTCATTAATGGCAAACTTTGAATTTTGCCAAAATGCTACATATATATAACTAAATTTCATCCAACACTAGAGGAGCAGCCATCATTCTATTATTCTTCATAATTTTTATAGAAAAATCCTCTCAAAAATATTTTCTCAAATGAAATTCACAAGGTGCCTTCAAACCTTGCGATTTCGTGACTGTATTCGTAAGTTTTTCTCTCGTTTCAATTTACCTTTTCATTTTTATGAAACTAATGATGAGAAACTATTTTGGGCTGTCAATTTACTATTTTTATTTTAATTGAATTCAGCCTAGGTGATTATTTTGAAGGAGAAATAGATTTTCCACCGAAAACATAACTCCTCCTTCGTGAATCCTCTAAAGGTGAACCCTAAAACTCAAAGTAAGAATTTCCATGCACAAATATATGGGGGGGCTGCCAATTTGTATATATTTGTGTTCTAAATTATTTTGGTTGTGTTTAGATGAAAAAATACTGATTTAAATCATTTTTTTTTTGTATATTATTATGATGATCAAAAAAGTACAGAAAGCAAGAAAATTCATGGTTTTCATCCTAGAACATAAAGTTGGAAAATTTTCATGCATATATATATATATATATATATATATATATATATATAGGTGTTGATTGGTTCATTAATGCATTTTAAAATGATTTTTGACATCTTTACATGAAAAATATTGGTTTAAATCATGTGTTTGCATATTACAATAATGAACAAAAAGCGCAAAAAGTAAGAAAATTAATGTTTTTCCTTGATGGGTGTATTCGGCCTACATTGGGAATTTAAGCCCAATGTCTATAATTTTTGCATGACATAATTCAATGATTATTGACATGTGTACATAAATGATAAATGATTTAATTGCATGTTGGTTAAAAGAATAACTCTAGACAAAGCATAGAGATAATTCGGCCTACCTAGGGTTTACTAACCCCATTACTGTGTTATGATTAATATGTGTATATGATTAAATGACAAATGAAATAGGTCTTATGATGTGTTAATAGTGGATTAGTAATCCTAAATTGACTATGAAAGGGATGGTATGATTTATTCAAAAGAGATAAGCATGACCCTTTAAGGTTACTTGTTAAGTTGATATATTTGTAAACTGTTAAATATACTAAGTTGAATGTTAAATGGAATTAATATTAAGATCATAATATATTGTGTATGACTTTAGAAAAGTCATAGTATGAGTTATAATGTGACTTCATATGAGCCTATGATGGCTAAGTGTGGAATACTTTAAAAGTCAATATATTATATGAAAGTGATGAGTGCACTTCTAAGTGCAACTCCAAGTTTATGTGAATATTATATGTGCATGGGGTAGTTATGGGATAAGATAGCATGATGATTAAGCAAATGCTATAGCATGATGATTAAGCAAATGCTAAGTATTGAATTAAATATTATGTTAGAGCTTGAGGAGTAGTAGAATGTCAAAGGGCTATAAGTACTAGGAGCAAAGAAACAACAAGGTGAGTAAACATTATGTTAATGTTTTAAGAATAAGTTATCATGATATTGAACCTTTGAAATTCTTGAAACCCAAGTTCCTTTCTATTGTCAATTCTATTTGAATGATTTATTTGTTAAGCTTAGGATACTAAAGGACAATTGTCCTGAAACTAATATTGTTTCTTCAATGATAAGAAAGAACCTTTGTGATTGTTACCTTACCTAATATTCTTTTTGGAACCACACTATTGTTTATCTTTTATTCAACAAGTTAAACTACTATTGCTATTATGTTACATGTGATTGCATTCTTAAATGCTATTATTACAAGTGATTCGATGCGTGTTTTGTGACACTAGGAGTTTTACATTTATAATAGCTTGATGACTAATTCTATCCTAGCTCTAGGTAAGTGCACCTATCTTTTAGGTAGTATAGCAGTAACGAGGTTGATCCATAGAGACACCGACACAAGTACTAGCTCAAACTTAAACTATTATCTAGTTGAACTAAATTCAAGATTAATTAAACTAAAATATTTAAAACTAATCTATGAAAGCAATAAAGGATAGATGACAAAAAATTAATAGCGAAGTTCATCTAGATATTGAATTCCCCTAGCCTCTCATACATGTCAAGAACAATGATATGAATCATTCAAACAATGAATTAAATTGGACTCTCACTAAATTAGATAGAAACTTTTCTCAAGTGATTAAATCCCTAACTTCCTAAGTATTATAGGGGACTCTTTTCTCAACCTATAATCAAATAAGAGCAGCATTAAGTTCAAAAGATTAACATCCAAAGAATTCTTGTAGGTCTATCTCTAGCACCCTAATCAACTCTCTATTCCTATGAGTGATCTATCTATATCAAGGTATCTCTACTCATCTTATATAGAAACAATATCTAATCAACAAATGAGTAATTGCCAATCAGAATAAACATCATAAATCATGAAAATAAAATAATCCAAAGATAAATTAATTCAAAATAAATTATTCAGTTCATATAATTAAGAACTAGGGTTCATCTTTATCTAGATAAATAACAAATTAGTTTATAGCAGAGAATTGAAATAAAGAATAGAAGAGAAGTAAAGGAAACTGAAATAATCATGGATGATGAGAAATCCCTGCTTCGCTCTTCATTCCTCTTCAAAATCTGCAACATATTGGATCTTCACCATGAAAACTCTACTCAAAACTCCCTCTCACCGCTTTATGATGGTGGCCATTAAAACCCAAGAAGAAGCTCCCTTTTCTAATGTAAATTATGTCCTTTTATAGTGCTTTGAGGCTCATCAGAGTTTGGATAGGTGTCAAGCACGAATTGGCCAATTTTTACCATGTCAGCACAGCTAGGCTAGGTGCTAAAATACAATATCTAGATTTCATGCCAATTTTAGGTTAGAAATTGAAAGAATTAGAATTTTTGGTCTCATAAAAATTATAGTTCTTTGTCTTAGCTTTCCAATAGTACCTTAACCAACTCAATTGGACTTTTATAGCTCAAGTTATGCTCAAAATACTATAAGATATTCAAAGTTATCAAAACTCCATAGCATCACATAGCCAGGGACATGCCCATGGCTTTGGGCATAGGAAGCTACTAGAATTAGGCTTTTATGCCATGCCCAAGGCCATGGCTATGGCCGTAGCTAAAATTACCCAAAAATTGCACTGTTTCTTGATTTTTAACCGTAATTCGAGCTTAAATGATCACGACATTCCAAAATATGAATAATTCCTAGAAATTACTCTGAAAAGCACTTTGAACAAACGAATTAAACTCAATTTAAAGAATAAAACATGCTAAATCAAAGGGAAAAACATAAGAATTCATGCACTTATCAAACTCCCCCACACTTGAGTATTTGCTTGTCCTTAAGCGAATTAAATTGAAACTACAGTAAGAAAAACAAAATTTGCCATTTAAATTTTAAAAACTACAGTTGACAATAACTCATTATTAGTAAGGCTTAAAATCCTCAATCAAGAATTAATTTTCAACTGTAGTAGCAAAAATCAAGAAAGTTTCATAACAAACTTGTAAACCAAAAACTTAAAATCTAAAGTTACAAATGTGAGCAACTAATTCTAAAGCAACAATGGTATAGGCATAGTAGGTGCATAAATGTTTTTCTCCTATGTGCATGACCAACCTCCTTAAATTTCAATTTTCTCACACTCAATTGCATTCAACTTTACATATTTAATTTTCTTTTTAATGCACAATTTAAGGAGCTCGACTTGTTTGAACTGTTAAGTTAGCCTTTTTACACAAGTGTAAATGTTTGTGATGCCAACCCTCGATTACTCAGCTAGAACAAGTTCAAATGGCTACTAGCACTATTCATGATCTCAACCCTCTGTTGTTTTAAAAGAATTGAAATGGCAAAATAGTTTTTATTTTCAAAGCTCCTTTTGCAATTGCTTATTTTCTTTTTTTATTCAAGGAAAACAATCACACAACCTAGGATATCAAGTATTTTTACATAACCAAAACCAGTGTAACTATGGAAAAAAAAAATTTGAAAACTTTTGTGCTTAGAAATGTAAATAAAGTTTCAAAGGTTAGAGATTGCCAAATTTGTCAATTTTGTTTCCTAGAAAAACTACCACATTCAATCATTAATAGATGACCAATTCATTTAACCCAAACATCAATAAGTCATTATCATTCACAATTTAACAAATTTCATTTCCAAAGAGGGCAAATTTGAAATCATACCATTATCGTAATTTAATTCACTTGGATTCAAGATAAAACAAGGCAAAAGATAAACAATAAAAGCCTTCGCCCTACACTTGAGCAGCACATTGTTGCCAATGTGTTATAGACAAATAAAAGAAAGAGGGGTGAAGGGAAACTATCCTGAATATTTTTCGAATCAATGTTAGGATCTCCTTTTCTAAGAATTTCTGCCATGATCAAATCTTCCTGTAGACTAAAGAGATATAGTTCTAAAGAAAAGGTGAAGATTATATCAAACAAAAATAAAATAATAAAAATAAAACAAACAAAAAAGTAAAGCAATAAAAATTTAAATTATCAATGGGTTGCCTCCCATTCAGCGCTTATTTAAATTGTATTAGATAGACGTTTTCATTATTCATCTTCCACTGAGGGAGTGGAGGATTCCATATGTTGGATACCTCCATATATCAAAACAAAGAAGAGTATGTAAAGGTGTTGGCCCTTACATAGGCTTCTTTCAGAAATAGAAATTATTTTTAGTTTTCCATTTCATGCAAACCTGAGCTTGCGAGTTATAAAACCATTGTTGAAGAGCTTTTCCTATTGATTTTTTTTTTTTGGGGATTGCTGGTTGAGCTTCCAAGAGATGGAGCATGGGAAGGGTGGGTGTTGGGATTATGGGTAGGCTATTGTAATGCTTTTCAAAAAGTGGCAGGACTGGAATTATAGGGAAGGTGTGATTTTCAGCTTGTATAGCTTCCCCCTTCATGCTCTCCCATAGCTCACTATCATCGGAAGAGAGTTCTTTAACACTTAACTCTACTCCATTCATGTCCCATTGCTAGATTTGGGGTTTCTCACTTAAGCAATCATCAAATTTGATGTGCAGCAACCCCAAATTGTCCTTACCATTCTCTTCTTCGTCACTATCATCATTCCACAACCAAGTTGTGGTAGTGGTCTTTTATTGTTCTACTGGAATGGGGTAAGCATAGCTGGGTAAATTATCTTCTAGTTGAGCACTTAGAAACTCCAAAAGTTGCCCAACTTGAATTTCTAGGTTGTGAAGAGATGCTTGTTGGTTCTCCAGAGTTGTTTTAATGCTATGAAATCTTTTTTCCGTTATTAATACTAAAGTCACAAACATCTCTTCCAACCTCTGCTCCTCTTGTGCATGCTCGTCATCCTCCAATGTGATGTCTTCTTCAATTGAGTTGGGCAGCTAGCATCTGATGTATTATTTCTACTGCTCTCCACTTCCTTAGCCCAATTCTCCATATACCATGTGAATCATTCCAACACAAGCTCAAGGGATGACTTCTTTTGTGGTGCTCCCCATCCATATTTTGCTTGGAAATTAATTTGATAAGGATACTGATCTCCCTGATATCCCCATTCTTGATTTGGGCAAGAACCCCACTGATGATAATTCCATTCAGCCATGGAGAGAATTTTTTTTTTTTTTATCTAAAACACAAAAACTCAAAAGAAACAAAAACGTAAAATAGAACAAATAAATAAAAACAAATGAAAATAAATAGCCATGAAAATAAAAACTAGATCAATAGTCTCTATCATATTGCTAATATTGTATACAAGTGCCTCAGCAACGGTGCCAAAAACTTCATACGTATTTTATGACACTAGGAGTTTTACATTTATAATAGCTCAACGACTAATTCTACCCTAACTCTAGGTAAGTGCACCTATGGTTTAGGTAGTATAGCGGTAACTAGGTTGATCCATAGAGACACCGAAACAAGTACTAGCTCAAAGTTAAACTATTGTCTAGTTGAACCAAATTCAAGATTAATTAAACTAAAATATTTAAAACTAATCTATGAAAGCAATAAAGGATAAATGATAGAAAATTAATAGTAATGTTCATCTAGATATTGAATTCCCCTAGCCTTTCATGCATGTTAAGAATAATGATATGAGTCATTCAAACAATGAGTTGCATTGGACTCTCACTAAATTAGATAGAAACCTTTCTCAAGTGATTAAATCCCTAACTTCCTAAGTATTACAAGGGAATCTCTTCTCAACTTATAATTAAATAGGGGCAATATTAAGTTCAAGAGATTAACATCTAAAGAAGTCTTGTAGGTCTATCTCTAGCAACCCAATCAACTCTCTATTCCTATGAGTGATCTATCTATATTAGGGTATCTCTACTCATCCAATATAGAAACAATATCTAATCAACAAACTGATAATTGCCAATCAGAATAAGCATCATAAATCATAAAAATAAAATAATCCAAAGATAAATTGATTCAAAATAAATTATTCAGTTCATACAATTAAGAACTAGGATTCATCTTTATCTAGATAAATAACAAATTAGTTCATAGTAGAAAATTGAAATAAAGAATACAAGAGAAGTAAAGGAAACTAAAATAATCCATGGACGATGAGAAATCCTTGCTTTTCCTCTTCAAAACCTACAGCTTATTGGATCTTCACCATGAAAATTCTATACAAAACTCCCTTTTCTAATGTAAATTATGTCCTTTTATAGTGATTTTAGGCTCATTAGGGTTTAGATAGGTGTCAAGCATGGATTGGCCAATTTTTGCAATGTCAGCACAGCTAGGCTAGTTGCCAAAATACAATGTCTAGATTGTGTGCCAATTTTGGGTTATAAATCAAAGGAATTAGAATTCTTGATCTGCATGAAAATTGTATTTCTTTCTCTTAGCTTTCTAATAGTACCTAAACCACCTCAATTAAACTTTTTTAGCTTAAGCTATGCTCAAAATATTGCAAGATGTTGAAAGCTATCAGAACTCTATAGC